>BMAO01021988.1:0-22171 GCA_019973975.1 Trichonephila clavata
TTCAATCATAATTTTCATCGCACTCCCCTCCATACAACAATGTGTGCATTGGATTCAAAATACTATTCTCTGAAGCTAAGCATACAGTACGACTTCACCTCTTAGGTGCATCTGGCGTACATAAACGTCTCGCTCAACCAGTGAGTTAATCTCCCTGACGTATATATACGCCTTTCAAATACGATCTTTTCTGGGCACTGCTATCCATAAAATTATTCCGAAGGCTTTGGAATGCAATAAAATTACCTTGATTTAGAGTGTGTGTGTGTATGTGTTGTGTCGAAGATTTACTTATTACAGAGTATATGCTTATTAATTCCTTTTCTCCCTCCTCCCCCAATACAACACATACGCTCGCCTACGTGGTACGGAGCGAATCGCATAATTTTTAATCAGTATTTTTAAGGGATTAATTATAAAGTAATTTTTGTTTTTAATTCTATAAATAACAACCCTATGGGGTCATTGATAATTATTAAACCTTTTCTTAACTTAGTATTGTTAAAAAAATTAATTATAAAATTCATTGCGCAATACTGATATATTTATTAGTATACTATATCAATGTAAATGTGTTTTTTTTTCTGTCGGAATGTATTTTATTTGTTTACTTTCAGTTTATTAATATTTTTAATAACTTTTTGTGATCGACTTTTCAATACGCTCTGGCCACTTTGTAGGGTTATCACCCCCCCCCCCCCAAAGAGGTGCAATCCACAGTTTGAGAAACACTGCATTAATATATTTCGGCTGAAAAAGTAGTTCTTGAGATAATTCCTTAATAGAATTTCAAATAAAACAAAAATTTGTGTTATAATTAATTATACCTTTGAAAGATTTTTAAATAAATTAAATTTGATGATATGTTTAATTAATCCAAAGACATGTTTTTAAAGGGTAAGTGGTTTTTTAACCCTTTCACGTCAAAGTAAACATTTTCTCCCATTTTAAAACTGGGAATTGTTCTATTAATTCTAACCTTATCTGAATTTTTATACGGAATGACAAATAGAACTTATGCTGAACGCAATTACGTAAGATGAAAAAGAACGCTGTGAAAAAGAAACTACTGTCAAATCAATTGCGCCAGTAATAAAGCATTCTCAGATTCTGTTCTTATTCTTTTACCTATTTATCTCAGCTTCTAGCGTTGTGTGATAGTAATAACCGTATTTTTCGTCACATGTTTTCTGTTATTCTTTAAATATAGTTTCATACAATGATATAGTATAATAGAACAAATGAAAACAAACGCTTTATAATGACAAATAATTCTATGGGAATATTCTATTCTAATACAACACATATTTTTAAATAACATAGTTATAATTTTCTTTATGATTTTTATCTATTTTACGTCTAACCGAATACACTTTAATAAGCATATGCTATACTAATATTTACTCACACAACCTTACGGTTCTATAAGGGCTAAGCAAATGGTTCTTAAAATACGATTTTCCACTAGTTTAGGGGAAAAAATATTAACATACTTTATAATTAATATTACTCATTACGAAAGTCTTCTGACAGCATATTATTTCCCAATAAAATTTTAGGAATGTGGAAGAATTATACTAAAATGTATAACTTCATATAATTTATATAGCTATGCCACTAATTTGAAAACTCTTAATAATATAAAATTACTAAATTTCAAAAACAATAAAGTTTGTTTTATAATTTACAATCTAACAAAGATGATACGTTCAAAAGAATAATAATCACCCAGTACATATTCTTAAAAGCTATACAGTACTACAAAATTTATATTTATCACACAAATAGGAATATTTTTTTTATAACTTGCGCTTTTGTATGAGAATTTATTATTAAATACATGCTGCTTTTTCCTGAATATTATATAAGATTTCAATATGTGTATATTCAAAAAGTAATTAAGATTTTAAAAATTAATTTTACATTGGTTTCCATTTTAAAAAAGTGTATTATATAAAATTTTTCTCACTGAACCCTTAAAAATTTCAATTAACAATCGTATTAATTACATCCAAACATTTCAGTTGGATAGGAGTCAATTTCTCTTACAAACTCAAATGTCCTTACAAAAACAAAGTACAAATTAATGTAGTTGGATAAAATAGAATTAAATTTTATAATTAATTACATCAATATATATATTTTCAGAAATTATTTTGTAATGTTATTCACTTGAATTCCCTTCTCCATCGTTAAATTAAATAATATCCTAATCCAATACAGAAGTTGTTTTTGTTTGACCTTTTTGTGCACGAAATATTTAATTAGTAGAAATAATTCATATGAAAATAATTATGTACATATATACAAAATACAATACTTCAAGCATTTGCAATCCTATTAGCTTTAATTGGTTTGTACTATAACAAATTATTACACCGTAAAGTTCTCAAATACATATACAAAATTTAACTTGAAAACTGATCTTTTCAAGAGATTAAAAAAGAATCAACATATTAAATTTTCGTGCTAAAACTCTGAAGTAATTTTAAAGGATTTAAAATTTAAAAAAAAAAAACTTAGCAATTAAATTTATATAATAATAAACATCTATGAAATTTTAAAGAATTTACTTTTAAATTGAACATTTTGTACCTTTTACTCAATTTGGTCACCTTATGGTTCATCACATTAATTAAGTCTTTTTGCCTCTCATCTATTGAGGTACAAGCTACATCCATACAAATTTTCATGGATGCTTTCCGTAAAGAAGCTAAGAAAATAGGTGTCCTAATTGAGATACCGTTTTTGATACACATTAGCCAGACCACAATTTATGGTCAGATGGATTTTAATACCAACGGTTGAAAGGCCAGTCTTTGTATTCTATGAGCTTTCAGCACAAACTGCTGACCTTGGCAGGTGTATTTATTTGATCCAGTGACCTATCGGTCCGCAGCTACGCAGTGCATGCCTTAGACGACTGATGCGAAATGAATCCCTATTTAGGCCAGTCATTAAGGGCTTTTAATTATGTTCTATGTTGTTTTGCGACTTGCAGAAGAAGGAACCACTGCAAAGTCCTACACATTCTCTTTCAAAACCTTTGGGTTGTCTTCGTCTTGTGAGCAGGAGCACAGTACGGTTGAAAAGTCCAATAGCTTACACTGAACAGGTTTGCGTTCATGGGTTTTGTACTGTTGGTTTTAAAATAATTTTCCGATAAACTTTAATTTGGCTGTAATTCCTTTTTTGCAAAAATGAATCTGGTACGCCTTCATAGCTAATATCCCACTAAACATTATGGACTCAATTCTCTGCACGTCTTTCGATGAGTTCTCTGCACATATTTTTTTTTTCTTTAGCTTCTTAGGTATTTCATTGTGTATACTAAGCCATTCTGTGGCGTTAGAAATATTCCTCAATGTCAAAACTTTTCTAGTCGATAAGCAGAATTTCTTTTTGACCATTATGAGCATGCAGCATCAACAATGCTTTTGCTTTAAGATACCGCTGTAGATTTAATTATTTATCATGAAAATGACCATCAATTCCTAGATAATATTTTAGTCTGATGTCTTCCTTTACTATGTACCATACATTTTTTTTGACATGTTTATCTGTTTGAAAAATAATAATCTTCTTCATAAAGGACTTTAAGGAATTCTCGCCTGACTGATTTGACGAGAGCTAATGTTTTTACAAAGCGTCGAAGACTTCTACTGGCGCAGTATGGAACATTCTTTGGTCTCAGAAAATATCTTGTTTTATAATTAAATAACGTTTTGTCGAGTTCTTTTTGGATGCAGAGAAATAGTGTAGCAGGCTTCTATTACAAAGTTCTAAACCTATTGCGGACGATCTGTAACGAAAGCATTTCAAATTATAATCTTTAAGCAAATCGAATTAAAGAACACCACATTCTTAAATGGATTTAAAATTTTGTGTAACTAGAATTGGCAGATACTACAATATCATTTTTCCCAATAGGGCTGCCGATTGGTATTTACCATTTCAGACCTATTTCAATCCCGATAGCTGATATCACTTTTTTAGTGCAGCACCATACAGTGGAATATCAATCACCACAATGTAATTTTAACGAACAGTTTTCTCTCCAGAGGGAGGCACCTGAACTCTAACGATGCGAAATGGCACTAGGAATGTGGTTTTGCCGATACCATTCCAGCCAAACAGGCACTCTAGGAATCTTAACCATGTTGCATAATCATACGACATAAACGCATCAAGAAAATCCACCAACTTGGGCCGGGATCAAATGCGCAACCTCGCGCAAAAAGCGCGACGAACCAACAATGACTCCCCCTAGCCGCTTTACTATATAATAGCACACACATAAGAAATGAAATTTATTTTTATCCACTAAATTCCTATATTAAAAGATGTAAAGAAAGAAAAATACTAAAATCTAAATATGAATCGCATCAATTTAATGTTCATAGTTCAAAAAGTAATAACGACTATATTTTAAGAAAAAGATATATCATAAGACTACATATGAAAACGCACGACCTGAAATTGACTTTATCCACTTGTGATAATAATGTATTTAAATTATGATATTTGTTGCTATTTGAACTGCTCTTTTACAAAAGGAACCGCTGTTTAATATCGCTTGGATCATTAAACAACAAAAGGAAAATGTTTATAAAGATTATATATATATATATGAATTTCTAAGCGATAAGCAAATTTACCTCATTTTAATAACATTTACATGATAAAGGCATCACTCATGATGGCAAAAAAATCATTGACGTTATTAAAAAAGTATGATAAAGAGTTTGTGATCTCATTATGAAAAAGACGTAGAGTTTTCAATGCACGAACAAAAATAATAGATGGAAATGGCTTTTTTCTCCAAAATAAAGAATGCAATACAATAGAAGAGAAAAAATTCTTGTGTAATTGCATTACAGGAAAATGCATTACGCATTATATTAACGAAAAGTTCTCTTACTCTTTGAAAAAAAAAGTATATTTACATAAATATCTTATTATAGATTTATCTTTTATGAAAGTAATGTCAAAAGTCACTGTTAACATCTATTGTGTTTTATGTCATGAGGAATAATATAAAAATATTGATAATTTCACAAACCATGGCAGTACTTTTAGAATATTTTTTTTTTTTAAAAAAAAAAGATCTTTTATTAACTATTACAATTTGACAGAAACACACTTTTGTTCCTTTTTAGAAACACACAAACACAATTAAATGCCTCAAAGTCTTCACAAATTTTTAAAGCGAAATAATTTACGTATAACTATTTTTATCTTTAAAAAGTTGTTAGTTAAAAATAAACGTGTTTCATTTTTGAGTTCTAAGCGTGGACAACTACTAAAAGATCTCGTTGTGGGAAATGATTACAAATATTAAAATTATTTCTAAATTTTCAAGTTATATTTTTTCAAAAAAAATTTTTAAACCTAAAAATTTTAATAAAATATATTATTCTTATTAAACATATTACTGCATCCGATTAAATTAAATATTTGCTCTCCAGCACTGTGGGAGTGGGTTTAATGGCACAAAATATAGTTTTGTTGATCGGATCCACTTTTCCCTCTAAACTATAAAAAAATTAGTTTAAACATATACTCATCGTGCTCTTTAAATTTTTGTCATGCATGAACATATCTGAAGATTTTAAATCATCTCAAATGGTCTCCAAGTTGCTGAAAATAGCCCATAGTTTCCCAGAATAAGTTCATTTCAACAATAAGACCCAGTTTACTCGACTCAAAAACAGCTCATCTTCATGAAGTACCAGCTGCCTTCGAGTTCCACTACCAGCGCTCTACTAGCATTCTGTATTCGGTACATTGAGCAGTATTACATAAGTTTACAATTTATTTATTTAATCCGGCACTTCACGCGCAGAGTATTTCATACTCAAGAGTGTTTACAATCTGTTTTTACCGTAAAATTTGCATGCAAAAATGAAAAAGAAAGAAAATTAGGAAATACGATATGTTTATTGCACTTTTCATACATAAATTTAGTTTTTCTGCTCTTTTTGTTAGGACATTCAGTAGATTGTTTATACGCTCCTTTAGTTTTCGTCGCTAGTAAGTGCGATGTTTTCACTGGACGTTAATTTTTTTTAAAAAAAATTCATAGAAGCACTGCTTGATGGTTTTGGCATTCTTCTGTTAATAGAAATCCTAAACACTTCAGAAATCAGCGTCTCGTTCGATGTATAGTAGATGGTATCTAACTATTTAAAAAATGATTTGAGCATTTATTGCACAACGTTCAACAACGTAAAAAAATATTGCCATAGGCTAACGATTAGACTTTCTAGCCATTTAATTTGTAGTGGTCATTTTATCAAGGACGCTAATTACTCCCTCAGTTAAGTTGTCTGGATAGATTTCAGTAGAGGATTCATACTTGCTATTATACTTTTCATCAATCGATTCTTCCTTATCATCCCGCTAAGAGACTTTTTTCATCCAAAAATACAGCTGTACTATATCTGTTAAATACTGTATCTATTAAATTTCTTAAATATCACATTTCTTCACATAACTATAATAATGAGCCATTGTATAAGAAAGATTTTAAAGCGTGTTCATGCAAAGAACTGTAACGGCGCAGGGTATGACACTCCCGAAGAGGCAGTATCCAAAATTATACCTTTAGAATTCGCCTACAAGCTAAGGTCCCTCAAAGTATATAACAAAGTCAACGACTGTTCATTTTCCAAAAAACGTTTAGTTTGAGTCTTGAAAAAAGTTAGGCGTGGGTATAGCATACCCTGCCGTAAAGTGCCGGGTTAAGTGGTCTAGGAAAGTTGTTTACAAAATCAATCAATAATTTTATATTGGTAAGTAATCAAGGATCGATGCATATCCGAAATATATTCGGTTAATAATCACGCAATGATTGCAAATTTTTAAAATTTCTAATATGAGATGGGTTAAACACAATTATGTTTAATTAACAATAGACTTTTTTTTCCAAAAGTAAGTTTCAGAAAAAAACACCCGTGAACTACACATCATGCACTATTTTTCGATGTAGTAGCCACCGCAATTAGGACATTTTCAGTAGAACACAAACACACACACAAACAATCAGCTTAAGAAAATCCCCGTTTGGCGAGACGGGACCTCTTTACCATACACGGTCTGTAAGCATTTATGGTTGGTGGACGCATTAGTCCCACGTGCCAATTCATACGGGATTACAGCTAGTACTTCTGTTGGAAACCACGTTGTCAATACACGTCTGCCTGCCATCGTGATTTGTTCTTGATTACCATCGTCAAATATTCTCGGGTATGGCGGTGTGCTATTGCTATATTTTCTTCGATGTTCTACACAGGCATTATTCCTATTAAGCTGATACTCTTTCCAATTTTCAGTGGCAGCGGTATCTTGGTGGCTGGCTGTAGTCACAAACTAGTAACCGGCGTGTCACGGGTTCGAGTCCGATGTCACGGAAGACTTTCTTGTAGAGATGTCCGATACATGTTAAATCTGTTAAGGATCAAAATGTAGTTTGGAAAGAAGTGCCAGAGATCAGGTGTCGTCCTTGTAACTTATTCGAGGTTCAAAGTTACGAGATCCGTCACTAGTAGCCCTCGGGTTGCTTTATAGTGGGACAATAATATTACTCTTACTCACTTTTGTCGTTCAACCAATAATAGTTGCAATTTCTTATGCCGATTATTTATTCACCTGGTGCAGCATCTTCTCCTTCGTAATAATGACGAGACCTGCTGAGTATAAGTACCTCAAAATCATAAATTCGCCTTCTTTAGGGAAGTTTATTACATATATAATAGAAACTATTGATGGACTTATAGTTTTTAATTATACTTTTACGGATAAAAACTCAGGCAGTTCAAGACTTAATAGAAAATTACGTATATATATCAAAAATTGTCCAGCCCACAGTTATTTCAATATAAATAACAAAGCGTCTGTAGCGAGGACAAAATATTTATAAGACTTTCTTTTTCCTTAAATCTACACATATCTCATGTGTTCAAGATTTTTTTTTTTAAATAAAAACAAGAGTACATGTTTATCTTTAACTGTGTGTGTCACTCAAGTATTTTTTCAAATCCTTCACAAAGTCCTTAGATCCAAAAATAAAATATTGTCACCCAAAAACATTTCTTTGGGTATTCCAATGGGCTAGAATTTTTTCTCCGAAATTACCAGCAGTCTCTCGCGAAATTGCGAAGAGATTAGATTTGCGTGGGGAAAAATCGCTTGTGTCTGGAAGAAGAATTGTTGCGAGATTTAGGTAAAAAACTCACTGGAAGAAGGAAAAATCGTGAAGTGGGAAGATTTACGGATTGGTAAAGAGGATAAAGCGGAGAAATGTGAGAAAGTAAAATAAGAAATATTTCTTGGGGCGCAAAATGGAGGAAGCTCCGAATGATGGTGGTAAAGAGCAAAGTTCTGTTTCTTTATTTTTTTGCTTGCGTAAAAGCTTTGCAAAATGATTTTTCTTCTTACTTACTCCCTACATTTGGTTGAGGCAGTAACGAGGCAAAGCATTTTAGAGTCTGCTTCATCGTTTGTGCCTTATGATTGCGTACAATTTCCACTAAACTATAAAATTAAAATAAATTGAACTTAAAATGAATATTTTTCAAATATTTGATTTAAAAATTAATAATTAATAGATATGTTAAATTTTATATAATATATAATTGCTATATTTAATTCTATGATACAAAATTTGTTTAAATGCATTATACTAATTTCAAAAATTTGCATTTTAAATTAGATATTTGATTATAAATGATACATGAAAAAGTTTGTGATTATGAATGAATCAATCGTCAGTTCTAAATATTTGGGATTAAGGTTTATTAATTGAGATGAGTAATTATTAAAAAATACAGAAATATTGACAATGCTCACATTTTGAAAATTATATCAAAGATCTTAAGCAATTATATAATTACGCACACTTTCCTTTCCTTTTAAATGCCGAATTGAAACTTTTATTTCTATTTGAAAACTTGAAAAGGAAGGAAATAATAATTCACTGTGTTAAAATGCTATACATTTAATGCATATAAATACCCCCCCACCTAAATTTTGAAATGTCATATGTAGGAATAATGAAAAACATGTTAATTTAAAATCATGAATGAAGAATGATTATTTTTATAGTCTCATATGCTTTGGGATGCTTGCTGTTTTTGAATGTTTATTTAAAAAATGTATCTTATAGCATAACCATTCTCTTCAATGTAATATTTCTAATTTATATTTACATTCAAATCAGAAATAAGTACTAGTACATCTTCTAGTACAACATGCTGTTTATAATCAATGTGTAAACTTTTTGAATGCAAGCCGTGATATGTAGATAATTATATAAACTACTAATTCATATGATTCACCTATTTAATTTATATATATATAAATGCGTTTGCTTTATAAAGTTTGTCAAATTTGAGAAAAAGAAAGTTTTTTTAAAGTTTACTTTCGCAGAAAAGGAAATAATAATACAAAGTTATGCAAAGCATTTTTCAAAAAAATTACTGATTTTTCTTTGTAATAACATTCTTAACTTTTCCGAGAATGTTATCCTACATATCATGTCAGGAAAAAATGTATTATTCTTTTTAGATAGAATTATTCTACTGTTTACGTCTCTCAATTTTGTTTTAGTATATAAAATATTTCTCACAAAGTACTATTTACATTCTTATAAAGTTTCAATATAAAATAATTTTGCTCACAAAAAGTAATGTAAACAGTTATTAAAAATTGGGTTGGGGGATTATTTTTATTTATTTGTAAACTAAAATTTAATACTATTTTTCATAGCTTCATTATAAATATATTCACCATATATAGAATAATTAATACTCAAGAATTTTATGCAATCAATTCCAAAAATTAAAAAAAATAATAATTTGGATTTTGTAAGAAAAATGTCTTATTTATTTAAATAAAATAATGTTGTATTTATTCAGTTTATTTATATTATCTTCAAATGCATATTAAAATATTCTTAAATATATTAGTTTCAGATTAATAAATACTTTTTACGAAAATTGTTAATGTAATAATCCAAAGCAGTTTCATCAAAACGCAAATCATTCATTTGACAAATTATTTCCACTGAATTATCGCATTTGGATGATAATAGGGGATCAAGAGAAGGTTTAGTTCCAACTTAATCATGCGAAATATATTCTTCTTGAAACGGAAATGCGCCTTTAAGTTCAACTTACTGGAAAACGATATACAATGGAGATAATCAAGCATATAATTTTATGAGTCGGAGTGTGCAATAAAATTAGCCATTTATGTGAATCGAAGTACAAAGTAGCATTAGAAAACTAAACAAAAGTGTCTTAAAATTTTATCAATGCTCTTAAAATGAGAATTCATTGTGGCTATTCAATATAAACTTTTACTATAGTTGATACTTAAAAATTTACTTTTTGTTTTATATGTTTATATATATATTTTTTTACAATTAGTTAATAGACAAATAATAAAATAAAAAAACTTTTTTAATTCATAACTCTTTTCCTATAGCATAATAATTTATCCTAAAATACTCTTCGTGTTACATACTTAATTTACCGAAGATCACACACACACACACACACACAATTTTGTTTTGGTCAACGAATAATTATTCCATGTGTGTGTTGATATATTTTCATTCTTTTACATTTACAGCAAAAAAAGTTCAGATTGTATTTAAAATGCTTATGAATATTTTTAAAAAAGTTTTTTTCCCGCCTAATATCTTATTTTCATTATCAGAAATGTATCTAAATCGTTATAACTTTATGTATTGTTTTATGTAAGAAATAGATTTTAACATTCGTAAAGAAAACGTACATTTTTACGCATTATATTTTGGAACTGTATGCAAAATATGAATTTGATCAGTTTTGGTATGTACATATAATGCAGAAAAAATTGATAAATGAAATTCTACTCAGGAAACCTCACTTCTTATAAAGTCACAATTTCATATAAAAAAATTATTTCAAAAGATTTCATAGGAATTGATTTACAAATGTATATATCTATATATAAAAACAAGCATAAATAAAAAATATTTATATTCCGCTTAACAAAAAAACTTTTTGAAAACATGTATTTTAAAACGATTTCAAAATGAAATATATACAACAGTACATTCGATGCCATTTTGAAATCAATTTCAGGTCACCATCACAGATCAATTGAATGTTGTTTAGTTATACAAGAATTATTTAGAAGTATTGATATTTATTGACTGTGACATTGATTTTAAGAATTAAAGTTTTCGTAAATGCTTATTATAAATTTCAAAACACAATAACTTACATATTATAAATGTCGATTTAGCGTCCCAAAGTTTTCAAAACATATTTAGCATATATCTTGTAAAGGGGACACAGTGCAATTCAATCGAAAAAATCGGGAAAAAATTTAAATAAAAATTTTTAACCTAAATTATTCTTCATATTATTTTCTGTAATATAACGAAATTTGAAACCTCAAAGTAAAAACAAATCAATTATGATAACTTTTATTGGTGGCCACATCCAAATGGTAAATAAAACTTTAAACTAACTTATCTTAGAAAGAAAAAAATATAATTAGTTTATATCCTCACTTAAATTGCCATAAGGCTGTTTTTTTTTTCAAAAGTGCTAAATACTTTGATATTTTTTCTATTTATTGGTATTAGCATATATAACAAAAGTTGGTATGCATTTTTGAATCAAATGATCAAAACAATCATTTTCATCAAACAATCATTTGATAGTTTAATTCAGAATTTATATCATTTTAAAGATTATCAGTATGTATTAAAAAAAAAAGAAGTATCTTACGATTATCAAACATGATATCACACAACACAAAACCAACTTTTTTATAATAGTTTGACTACTTGTAAATCAACTTTCACGTATATACCTCTATTACTTGAGCAGTGGCATTTTAAAATTCTTTCATGAAGTTTAAAGTTTTTCTTTAAAAAATTTAAAAGTTTAGCTTTTTGCAATACTTTTATCATGAAGACTGTTTTATGTTATACGTATACATCGCTTACATGAAAAAAATTGTATATTAACAATAAATCAAGGGGTTTTTTATAAATCTTTCCATGTCTCATCAAAATCAGCTATCTACGCTTTGACTTTGATATCATCAAAGAGAGAGAATTTTAGCATAATTTAAATAATTAATTTAACATTGATTTTTCTTCCATAGTATTCTTAGAAAAAAGTAAAACAATATGTATTGCAAGATTACATGTATAAATGTAAAGGCTATACAAAGTTCTAACTCACCATGATTTAAAATCTTTTAACAGATGAATTACTCTTGAATTTTAGTTCACCATTCGCATTCCATATTATAAATCTCAATTATATCTCGAAAATCTCGCTACAAATTTAAATTACAGAACACGTTTTGCAGCTACAAGTCCATCCTACGCACACTTCGACCGTACCGAACGATCCTTACGTGATCACTGACCCACAGAGTTATCACGCGCTCTAGTTTTGTTTCAAAAGTCGGTCTTCCTTGAAGGGAGGTGGGGGAATCTTCCGAGCACACATGCGTACCTGAGACTACCGAAGGGGTGGGCAAGATGCGGGGTGGAAAGATGAATCGGAAAGTCTGCGCGGATTCACAATACCTTAGAAAGGGTGTGGATCTCCGTCGGTGAAGTCAAACGATTAGGGAGCTCTTTGTTATTTTGATAAACATACGAGTATCGTTTGGCAGGGTATTAATCACTCAACTTAATAAGAGTATTATCTTGATTCTAGAGTTTTCAACCGATTGTGTGATTATCATAGTCGCGATGAAAGAAGGGAATATTTGTATTTGCTACGGAAGCGGAATATGTTGAAGGCAGAGTATAGAAAATTAATTTTTAGTTTTTGGATGAAAGGAAAAACCGTTATTGCGTTGCTTATTTCGGGTTAAGAGTAATATAGAGCGTGTTGAACAAATGTTATTTCGAAATAGTAAAATAGAATGTGGATGCTTTAGTTTTTTTTCATTATTATTAGTTACGGAATAAATTAGTAAAGGTTTTTTTCCTATCAGAAGGTCTTAGAAATGTATTCTCTTAGCTCTTAGAAAACGTTATCTTGTTTATATGTGCGTGTGTATATGTGTACGTATGTGTGTGTGTGTACGTTTATGTGTGTGCATGTGTGTGCATGTGTGTGTGTCTATGTGTGATTAGCAATGTTCAAACTCGAAACTCTTTAAATGGTGATTCTATTTCTGGATATAAGTTGGCAAAATAGTTTTTACATTGCCAATTGGCTAGTTGTTTGAATTAGGATTTTAGTGTATGATTCAATGACAAATTATGCATTTAATTTGGAAAAGATACTTATAAATGTATATTTTATAAATATAAATTACCCGAATATATATATGAAAATACATGCATTTACTCAACTCACACACATGCTTATATATATATTCTGCACTTTGTTTCGTAAATTTATATACTTTATTTCAATAAGTATATATCAATCTAGAGGCATATTTGAATATATTTATGCAATGCTATTTTATATTTATAAAAATTATATATATCGATATTTATATTTATAAAAACTATATATATATATATATATCGATATTTATTTTTAAAAGGAGTATCTTTCTTAACCTATTAACCGGGGAATAAAATTTTGTTCAACTTGTTTCCCCATTGGGAACCTATTTCTTCATAGTTATAAGTAATAGTTATGGTAAATATTTCGTCATGCCTATTGCAATAAAAGTATGTGTATAACGAAATATTTCGTCATACAAGAACAGGTTAAGTTAACCTGTTAACGGGGGTAAAATAAATATTAAATACCAGAGCATACAAGGCCATACTTTCACTCATTTCACACACACTTATATGCGCTTATAATGCATTTAAATTACATTTGGCACTTCATTTCCCTCAATAAGTAAATATCAATTTGGATAATATTTGAATTAATTTATGTAATTACATTTAAAGCATCCCACTACGTTCGGAACCACGATTTTGAAAAAGAGTATAAGATAATAATTTGATGTTTGGAATTGTTTGAATTAATATATGCATTACAATTGATTTTATAGTGTTACTATAATAAAATTTTTTGGCAAATGTGAAGAAAGAATGGCATACTTCCAAAACATTCCCCTTTTGTTAAAAATAGTTCTTTATTAATATTTTGCCTATATATTACTAAGATTTCTGTTAAGCGCTTATAAACTAAGATTTTTGATAAAGTCACATTTTCAGAGTTACGATCAATTGTAATAGTTACCTGTGTCTTTTTATTAAAATTCATATACTATGAAGCATTAAAATAACAATACATCCCCTTCTATAAATTAAGCATTTCAAAAATCCTGGTTCGGGCTCTATACAGAAAAGTTTTAGCTCTATATATAGTCAAAATATTATTACTAAATGTTTTTCACGAAGGGAGAATGTTTTGAAAGCCTGTTATTCTCCCTTTTTTTGCAAAAAAACTGGATTTAAATATTTTTTTCTTGTAATGATGTCCTTAAAACAATTGAATATACATAATGTGATTCAAATGACACTGAATATTAAAACAACTATTCATTTATGTGCTTCAAAATCCAAGTTCCGAACGTAGATGTATACCTTAACTGGATTGTAATTACAACATAAAACTATCCTCTTTTCTGTATCTTTCTATTTAACTAAATTTTTGTTGAATATTTTATTTAGAAATAAGTTTTTCGTAAGTTTAACTTTTTTGATTAATTCTTTTTTGTTACATTAATCATTTTTCGTTAATATCTGTTCACAAAAAATGCGTTTACTTTAAAGAATTTGACGTTAAATGAGGACTACATTTATAACTTTACGTAATTTTAAATGTAAAATTATGAAAGAAATTATTAAAAACGTACTTTAATTTTTTTTTTAAAAATTGGAAATAACTTTGCGTTTATTGTTTTAGTAACCAAAAATGCGGTACATTTAAAATGGATTCGTGAAGTTGTAAAGAAAAATATACTGTGTCAAATTAATACCACTGATTATGTTACAAAATGTTCAAAGTTACTTTCATAAGAGGGATAAGTAAAAAATTTCGACTCTTTCAACTATTTATAATCCTTTTGGTGAAACTGATATTAGAGAGGGAAGAAAACTATCAGTGCATATTTTACTCTCTTGAAAAATGTTGAAGATCAAAGAACTTTTTTAAATCGAGTAAGTTTTATAATTTCTTAAACTTCATTTCGGATAAATTTTTCTCTTAGTAAGAAACTTTTGAAGCATAAAGTTTCTTCTTTCAGAGAAATATTTAAGAGCAGCAGCTTTAAATATACTTCCTTAAAACTACTTTTTTCACAATTTATTTACATGGCGCTTGCCCATACAATGTACATTCTTTAAAATTATGAAATGAAAAACCTTATCTATCTTCAAACAAATTTAATACAAGTATAATAAGAAGCTCTAAGCAATATATATGCATTTGATAAAATTTCAAAATGTATACGAATGCGGATTCCAAATAAAAAATATCAAATGGGAAACAAGTTTTTTACATACATACATTTTTAATCAACGTATTATATTTAGATTTCAACCTGAATATAAATTAAATTTTTTAAAATACATAATAATTCTTTAAAAAAATACAGTCTTATAGTGAATCTAATCTAATTTAAAAAATCTTTTTCTTCCTATTAAGTGTGTTCTATATTTAAATGTAAAACATATTCATTTATTAATTTAAAGAATTTATACTTAAATTTTGACATAATTATGTGAAAATTTTAATTTTAAATATGTATTTATAGACCAACCTGTACTTAGTAAAAATTGCATTCAATGTTCTATGAATTGTACTAAAACAGAATTTTCATGGTACATTATTAGCATTTAAATACAATAGACATGATGTATTTTAAAATTTCATGCACATTAAAATCTAAACGGTCGAGTAAAAGTTATGTGATTCGCTCTGTAGTGACACCGTTTTTTACATAGGCGAGCGCATGCGCTGTATTGGAGGAGGGTTGGAAGAAGAGGCATAAATATAAGCAAATATTTCTCTGAAAAAAGACTGTTGAAGTCATTTTTTTTTTTAGAATTCCTAAGCCTTCGAAAAAGTTTCACTGATAGCAGTGCAAAGGAAAGAATCATGTTTCGGAAAGATATATATACGCGAAGGGCAGTTAACGCACCGGCTGAAGACGTATATGCCAGTGGCCATTGAGAGGCTTTGGTAAAGAATTCATTTACACTTCAAAATAAAAAAAATCTAAAGGCAAATTTTAATTGTTGTATTGAATTTCTTAGCGTTTATAAACATTTAAGCAAATAATAAACAAATACAAATTTTAAAAGAAATTTAACAAAAATCATTTGCAAATCTCATTTTATCTTGGGAAAAAATACAATCACATAATAGTGCTATAAATATTGGTGAATGACAAAAAAAAGAATAATAATTCTTGGAGGAACGCAAACTCTAAAAAGGGCGTCTTTTTTGTAAATAATCACCAGGCTATCTCCGACCCGAAAGAAATGTTTGAAGGACAAGCATACACCTTTGGAGGGATTTATTGGAGGGAAGGAAAAAAATTACTATTTCTAACTCAGAAAATGAAGAAAAAACTTTTAGCATGGACCAAAAAATGCCGATCATGGACTGTTAAAGACTGGAAGAAAGTGATTTGGATTGAATTTTGCACAGATACAAATTAAGTGTAGTTAGACGAAGTGAAGTTGAAACTTTGTTACCAGATCATATCCAACAGATTGCAAAACACCCTTCTAAACAGATATTTAGGGTTTTTTTTCACAATAAATAGCCCTGAAAGCTTAGTTCTTCTTAAATACATGATAAATTCTGTGAAATACGAAGAAATATTATGTAGTAAGATTGTTCCATTCACGGAAACATTTGATGGATCTTTTCAACATGACTTGGGCCCCTTGTCACAATTCGAAATTTTGATCCATACTTTTTGAGGGAAAGTAAATTAAAAATGCTCGATTGGCTTGTAAATTCCCCTAACTGAAATTTTATTTAAAACCAATGAGATATTCTCAAGAATCGTTTCGCTAAGATGAATCGCACGATGTATGCAAATGATAAAAAAATGCTTTACTAGTGTGTTTCTATGATGAAGAAATTTAGAACATGTGTGCTACTCTAGTGGATTCTATGCCAAAACGGGTTAAAAAGGTCATTTCTACCAAAGGAAGGTATACTTCGTACTAATATACAGATTTTTCAGTCTATTTAGGGTATATAATGATAAAAAGCTAAGGTTTTAAGAAAATAGCTTTTTTTCCCATTTGTCCTAATTAATTCGAACTGTATAGTAATTATAAGATGATTGTACATCGTATAACATTTTACAGATCACAAAAGAGCTCATTAAGCTTCATAGTTAAATTTTATTATTGCTTCTCCAATGGATTATGATGAGAAAAATACTCATAAACATTTAATTAAGAATATTTAATTACAAGTTTTCTCTTACCAAAATTGGCTTGGGGCAAATTGATAATTATATTTAATTGTGCGAATGAATGCATGGTAAAATAGGAACTATGCACATTTCTTTCAATTAAAGTCCTTAATATGCAGATACAGATATTTGTACATTCAACATATTTGATTAAAGCACTTATGATTTTATTGTTTATTATTTTGCTTTATTTCTTCTCTAGAAATCTCCTGGCGAAATCAAAATGCATGTATAGCGGAATTATATAGATGATTTAATTTATAGATTTTTTAATTAGCAAACAAAATGTAACACCTCAAGCAACAGTAAGTAAATGTGATATGTTTTTTACGAAATAATTGTAGAGAAACTCTAGAAAAATATCCATTTTATCTAAAATATAGAAAGAGTAATCTCGTGATAATAATTATCTTAAAATAAGTTTCAGAATTTTTTTAAAAAAAAAACAATATTTTAGGAGAATTGTGGTGAATATTTCAAACAATTTCCTTTTTTATTGTAGAAGAAGTTTTTTTTATAATTCTTTACAGTATATAAATTTAATTTTTTAAAAACTTTTATAAGCCTATACAAACATTTGGGATTAAAATGTTTTTGCTTTATAATTGTATGCTACATAATTCACTATTTCCCGGAGAAAAAATATCCTTGAAATTATCATCTGAATTAAAAAAATTATGTAAATTTCGATAAAACAAGTGTATTTCAACATTCATTGCTGATATATGAGGACTATTCGTTATTCTATTTCTCTGCTTTAGCAAAAATCGAGTAGTTTTCTTAATTTACTTTAAATAGAAATTTGAGGATGGATTAAAAAAATCCATGCTTTGGTTAGTTATTTAGAATTATATATGAAAAAATGGCGCGTAAATTTGCGGGAGATATTTAGCTCCCAATGCATTGCAAAAACTATTATAATGTATGTATTTTTTTTTTTAATTTTTAATAAAAATACAATAAGATAAGGAATTTGCAGCTGATATCAGATATTAGTTTTTACAAGTTACTAATAGCATACTGAAAATATCCGAAAAATATGGTAATTTTTTTTTATGTTTGACACTTGCCCCCCTTTAACATGTTAATTTAAATGTTTACTCCCTGTTAATTTCACATAATTTAGATAATACAAATAAAAAATATAGCAACTTGTCTCAATTGGTTACTTTATTTTATTTGAAATGAAGGTTACAATGACTTAGTTACGTGTAAAAAAATTTTGCGCAAACTTTCGGAAAGTACTTCTTATCAAACAGTTTATAAAAGCGGAAGACTATTCTAGAGGAATAGATTAACTTGATTTTTTCGTTGTCCTTGTACAAAGCAAAAAAAAATCAGATTTGATCTTAAGTCACCACAGTCAGCTAGCATTCGTTTTCTCTGCACACACAAACACTATTTCTTCTCCTTGATATGACCCTCGAAATGACAAATATAAATTATTAAAATAATGATTTAAAGGGAAACAAACCACTGAATCTCAATGTTCTGAGGGGGAAAAATCACTGCTGGAACTATTTTGTGAAATAAAGTGAGTGTGGTTCTTATTTAATCAAGTAGAAGATGAATAAATTCATTAGAATGAAGAGTCTGTAGAAATAGCGATTTAGGGGATTCTAAACGGATATACAATTTAATATATTTTTGCGTTAGTTGATGAGGAATAATTGTGACGGAATAGACTGATCTGAAGAAGAAATATTTCACTTAAATTATTTAAGGGGACTTAGTACCGCAAAAATGACTTATTTATAGTTTTTTTTTTATTTTTATTTATTTATATTCTTTGAACGATTACCTTTCGATTGATATATTACTTTTGTATGCCTAAAAATTAAAAGTTGGAAAAAATTTCATTTGAAAAATGTAAACAAACAAATTTAAAAATTCGACCACGCCCCCTTTTTAGAGGTGTCAGTGATTTTAAACTAATTTTTATCAACTACTTTTCAAAAATAAATTTTACTTTGTTTTAACCATAACTGCAACGCTTTATCGTACTTTTTAGTGACTACAACTTTTATTACAAGCTATTTGTTGTTGTTTTGGCGCTTCTTTCGTTTGTTTTGCTGTTATCGTGCTAATTTTATTTACGGTTTACATTGAAAAAAACAGTCTTTTTTAAGGCTTTTACTGATTGCTGTCTTTCAAAGACTGTTGCTGAAACTGCTGAGATTTCAATATTATCTTTCCTATTATTATCTATTGAAGATTTCTCTTAAAAATGCCACGAGTTAAACGAAGAAATCATTCTGTTCAAATGAACAGCAAACGTTGGTGTAGTGATGCTGTGAATACATGTGTCACAGAAGAAAACAAATTAGTTCCTAACATCAGAATTGAGCAGTTATCTTATCCTGAAAAAACTGAACATTCTGAAATTGGAAATTTGATTATTATGAATTTTGAGCAAATCAGCAAAATGTTTATGAAACTAAAATGCCCTGACTGTGACAAGCAAACTCTAAAGCTTGCTCTTGGAAACAAGGTTGGATTTTCCTATGTGTTAAATTTAACTTGCAATTCTTGTGCTGAAAAAGTTTGTGCTGTAGAAACGTCTAATGAAAGGCAGGGTAATACCGATCCTGATATTAATTTTCGTGTCACACAAGCATTCTCTAATATTGGAAAAGGTTACTCTGCAATTGAAAAATTTTGCATGGCAGTAAATATATCTCAATTTTCCTCGAGAACTTATAGCAAATATACTAAACGTCTCCACAAAGCCTGTGGTATTGCTGCAAAGAATTTGCTGAAAGAAGTACACAGTGAAGTGAGCAATGCTTACGAAGCACCAACTGATGTTCCCGTTGTGGATATAAGTGTTTCATTTGATGGTAGCTGGTTGACGTGTGGACATACATCTTTGATTGGCATAGCTTGTGTTATTGATATACTTACAGGCTATGTAATTGATTTTGAAGTCATGTGCAAGGTATGTCACAATTGTACTGTTGCAAAAAGAGAACTCGGAGAGTCAAGTGCAGAATATAACATTTAGTTTGAAGGATTCAACTTCGATGGAAATGGAGGCTGCATTGATCCTCTGGGAAAGATCACAAGCGTTGGGTTTTCGTTATTGCACCTTATTGTCTGATGGGGATTGTAAAACCTTCAACTATTTTACAGAAAAAAATGTGTATGGGGATAATACTGAGATAAAAAAAGAGGAGTGCATTAATCATGTCAGCAAAAGGTTGGGCACTGGTCCAGGAAATGCTGTTAAGGAATCGAGGGCCCGTGGAATTTCATTAGGAAGAAAAGGCCACGGCACATCAAAAGAGTCAACAATTAAAAAATTAACTTTGTACTACCAAAAAGCTACACTAAAAAACAAAGGCAATGTTCCCGCCATGAAAAAAGCAATATATGCTACTTTATATCACAGCATTTCGACAGACCAAAAGCCTCAGCATTCGAAATGTCCAATCGGTGCAGACTCGTGGTGTTTTTTACCAGTCCGCAAAAGCAAAAGGACAAAATCCAGGTCTGCATAAACATGTTGGGACTCCAATTAATGAAAGTTTTTTGCCACATATCCTTTCTATTTATCAAAGGCTTGCTTCAAATGAACTTTTGGAAAGGTGCATTAATTGTGGAACCCAAAACGCTAATGAAAGCTTGCACAACATGATTTGGTCAAAGTGTCCAAAGACAGTATTACACATGCCGTAATGGAAGCAATTTGTAAATTTAACAAAGGGACTCTACGCACTGTGAGAGAGACCCAAAATGCATTACATATACCTTTGGGGAAATGTTCGCATGATCTTGGTGTGATGCTCGAATCCCGTAAAAGATTGTTCAGAATCAGACGGAAAAACACCAAATACCAGCATGCACGCAAATTGATAAAAAAAGCTATTTTAAAAAGAGAAATATTAATTAAAAAAAAGGAAGGTGTTTCTTATAAAGCAGGATATTTCTGAGGTATTTTAATAATGTATTTTTTTTTTTTTTTTGTAAAATGTGTGCATGTAAATATTTTTAATTTAGGCATTTTATATTAATAATTTTATAATTTCAGTTCTTTTCATCATGTGTTTTTCATACAAATATATTATTTAAATATTATGTGAATCAAAAGATTTTAAAACTTCTGTTACAACAGAAAAACATTTTTTTTAACGTTTTCTTCGAGTTTTCTTGATATTTATGTGCCATTATTACTGTGTAAAAATGTATCATTTATAGAAAATATGGGTTCAATTAATATGAAAAAGCAATTATTTGTAGAAAAATGTATAGCTAATGTTTTAAAATGGTATTTTAAATTTATTTAAGATTATAATAATTTTTTCAG
Source organism: Trichonephila clavata (assembly GCA_019973975.1). NCBI lineage: Eukaryota > Metazoa > Arthropoda > Arachnida > Araneae > Nephilidae > Trichonephila > Trichonephila clavata. The sequence goes on from BMAO01021988.1 coordinate 21,746, forward strand.
AAGTATAAACTTTAAAATAGTTTTTCTAAGCTTGTGTTTTTTCAATACATTAGTTCATTCAAAATGCTACTCCTTCCACAATTATTATCCCATCACTTTCATTTTTTCTCTGTGTGTTATAAATCATGCATGTAATAAAATTAGGGATCCGTTTTGCTATAAACTGAATACTTTTTTTTTAAAAAATTGAAATGTAGGAGATATTGGGTTTTTCGTTAAATTTTAGCATATGTATTAACATTTTATCTTTTTTTTCTCCACAACCAATTAAGTTAGTGTAAAATCGATCCCTAAAGTTGTTTAAAACATCCTTAAGAATGTTACAAAAAAATTTAATGTCAAAATATTAATAAATACAGAAGGAGTAGGATTTTAAAATGTTTCATTTTTTTAAAAAAACTTAAATTTTTAATTGTGTGAATAATA